>JAKSZU010000032.1:1763736-1781236 GCA_026018925.1 Tupaia tana | reverse complement strand
AGTGAGATGCCGCCCACTCCATTCTTCTTGTGCAAAACTGCTTTGGCAATACGGGGCCTTTTATGATTCCAGACAAACGTTATGATTGCCTTTCCTAGATCTGTGAAGAATGCGTCTGGTACTTTGATTGGCATTGCATTAAATAAGTAGATTAATTTGGGTAAAATTGCCATTTTGATTATATTAATTCTTCCAATCAAGGAACATGGGATGTCCTTCCACTTTTTTGTGTCATTTTCAATTTCTTTTTTTATCTTCTCATAGTTTTCCTTATGGAGGGCTTTAACTTCTTTAGTTAGATTTATCCCTAAGTATCTTATACTTTTTGTGGCTATGGTAAATGGAACACCTTTTTTCAGTTCCATCTCAGTCTGCCTGTTGTTCGTATACAGAAATGCTATAGATTTCTGGATATTAATTTTGTATGCTGCAACGTTACTGTATTCATGTATTACTTGCAGAAATTTTTTTATGGAAACAATTAGGTCTTCTATGTATACAATCATGTCATCTGCAAATAGAGAGAGTTTCACCTCTTCTTTTCCTATTTGAATGCCTTTTATTTTTTCCTCTTTTCTGATTGCAATGGCCAAGACTTCTAGTACTATATTGAAGAGGAGTGGAGAAAGTGGACATCCTTATCTTGTACCCGTTTTTAGTGGAAAAGCTTTCAGCTTTTCTCCATTGAGGATGATGTTTGCTATGGGTTTTTCATAGATAGCTTTGATTGTGTTGAAAAATGGCCCTTCTATGCCCATTTTGCTGAGAGACTTGATCATGAAGGGATGTTGTATCTTATCAAATGTTTTTTCTGCATCAATTGATATGACCATATGGTTTTTATCTTTCTTCCTATTAATATGGTGTATTACATTTATGGTTTTGCATATGTTGAACCAACCTTGCATTCCTGGGATAAAGCCTACCTGATCATGATGTATAATCTTTTTGATAAGTTGTTGTATACGATTTGCTAGTACCTTGTTGAGAATCTTCACGTCTATATTCATCAGGGATATTGGTCTATAGTTTTAATTCCATGTCCTGTCCTTATCAGTTTTAAGGATAAGGGTGATAGAGGCTTCGTAGAATGAATTAGGGAGAGATTCACCCTTTGGGATATTTAGAAATAACTTGAGCAGAATGGAGGTTAACTCTTCTTTGAAAGTTTTGTAGAATTCAGAGGTGAATCCATCAGGGCCAGGGCTTTTCTTTGTTGGGAGGTTATTTATAACCGATTTGATCTCCGGGCTTGTTATGGACCTATTCAGACTTTCTATATCCTCCTGGCTCAATCTCGGTAGATTATAACTGTCCAGAAATTTGTCCATCTCATCCAAATTATCTTGTTTCTTGGCATACAGATGTTCATAGCATCCTCTAATAATGTTTTTTTATTTCTACTATGTCTGTTGTTATTTTGCCTGCTTAATTGCAGATCTGATTCACCTGGTTCTTTTCTCTCTTCTTAATAAGTCTCGCTAGTGGTGTATCTTTTCAAAGAACCAGCTTTTACTTTAATTTATTTTCTGTATAGTTCGTTTATTTTCTATTTCATTTATTTCTGCTCGTATCTTTATTATTTCCTTTCTCCTGGAGTTTTTTGGATCTTTTTGCTGTTGCGTTTCCAATTCTTTGAGGCATGATGTTAGGTGATCCATTTGCCTTCTTTCCATGCTCCTCTTATGTGCACTAATTGCTATGAACTTCCCTCTTATGACTGCTTTAGCAGTGTCCCAAAGATTATGGAAACTCGTGTCTTCATTGTCATTGGCTTCCATGAAACTTTCGATTTCAGTCTTTATATCTTCAGTAGTTGTGGAGTCATTCAGGAGTAGGTTATTAAGTTTCCATGTATTTGAGTATTTTTGAGGATTTCTCTTGAAATTAAACTCAGATTTAATTCCATCATGATCGGTGAAGATGCTGAGTATAGTTTCTATGCTTTTCAATCTGTAGAGGCTTGCTTTGTGCCCAATGATGTGGTCAATCTTCGAGAATGTTCCATGTGGCAGCGAGAAAAAGTGTATCTTGAGGTTTTAGGATGGAAAGTTCTATAGATGTCTGTTAAGTCCATTTGATTTATGATATCATTTAGATCTTTTATCTCTACCTATTTTTTGTCTAGATGATCTATCCAGGGGGGATAGTGCAGTGTTGAGGTCTCCAACAATTAGTGTGTTGCAGTCTATCTCCCTTTTTAGATCTAGCAGTCTTTCCTTCACATATTTGGGTGCTCCTGTGTTGGGCGCATAGATATTAATAAGCGTTATATCTTCTTGATCGATTGATCCTTTTACTACAATATAGTGCCCTTCTTTGTCTCTTCGAACAGTTTTTGTTTTAAAGCCTATTTTGTCAGAGATCAGTACTGCGACTCCAGTTCTTTTTTGTTCCCATTTGCATGGAAAATCTTTTTCCAACCCTTCACTTTCAGTCTATGTATATCTTTATCCATGAAGTGGGTTTCCTGTAGGCAACAGATAGAGGGTTTTTGTTTTTTATCCCATTCAGCCAGTCTGTGTCTCTTGATTGGAGAGTTTAATCCATTAACATTCAATGATATTATTGATGTTAATGGATCTGTCCCGACATTTAAGTTGGCCATTGTCTTAGTTGCCTTTTACTCTTTTGTTTCTGGCAGTTTCTTCTTTAGTTTTCCTGGAACAGTACGTTCTACAGGGTTTCATGGAGAGCTGGCCTGGTGCTGGCAAATTCTTTCAGGTTTTGTTTGTCTGAGAAGATTTTAATCTTTTTTTTTCCCATATGAAGGATAATCTTGCAGGATACAATAGTCTTGGTTGAAATTGTTTCTCTCTTAACACTTTCGATACATCTTCCCATTCTTTACTTGCTTGCATTGTTTCCATTGAGAAGTCCAGTGTTAGCCTGATGAAGTGACCTTTGTAAGTCACTTGTCGCTTCTCTCTTGCCAGTTTTAGTATCTATCTTATCTCTATCTGTGGTCTTAGCCAGTCTGGCTATGATATGCCTTGGGGAAGATCTTGGGCTGATTCTATTTGGTGTCCTTTGTATTTCTTGGGTCTGGATGTTGGAGTGCCTCTCTATGCTTGGGAAATTTTCTTCCAAGATTTCATGGAATAGGTTTTCCATGCTCTTATTAGTTTCTTCACCTTCTGGGATACCAATTATTCAGACGTTAGGACGTCTAATGGAATCTAGTAATTCTCGTGTGTTATCTTCATGTTTTTTTGTTATTTTCTCTATCTTTTTGGTGGTTTTTCTCTAGGTCAGAAGTTTTATCTTCCACATCAGAGATTTGACCTTCAGCATGGTCTAATCGACTTTTAATACTTTCAAGAGAGTTTCTGATTTCCTGTATTTCAGACTTCACCTCTAATAGTTCCGTCTTATTCTTCCTCAGAATTTCTTCCTTCATATCGTTGAAGGACTTTCTCATCTCCTGTAATTCATTGTCTCTTTTCTGTTCCAGCTCATAGTACTTGTTCAACATGAATGTTCTAAACTCTATCTCAGACATTTTGGTAATGTCCTCTATTTTTTCAGGAACAGGAAGGGAGTTACTGTGTTCCTTTGATGGAGACATATTTCCTGCTTTATTCAGGCCTGAATTTCTTGTACTTCTAACCATTGGGAGATGTGTTCCCTTTGAAAAACATTTTAAGAGAAGGTTTCTTCTAATAGGAGGAAGTATGTCTCCTTTCTGATGTGGAATGGAGACAGCCAAAGTCTCTCTTCAATTGTGTTTCGTAATGTAATCCAAGAAAAAGTATTCTCTTCAGGTATGCAAAGAAATGTATTTCCTTCTCTACAGGTGTTTCAGGGAAATGGAGGATTCTAGAGAGTCTTAAAATGCTAGAATGTTTCAGAATTGAAATTCTAGACCTATCTGGACAGCCAGGGATGTTGCAGAGAAAGGAAGTGAAAATAGAGAAACTGGGAAGAAAATAATATGTAGAATAAAAAAAAAGTCGCGCGCCGCACACTAGCACAGGGCGCGATTTCTCCAGGGGTCGAAAGCTGCGAGTGTGGAGTGGATGAACTGAGGGCGTTCCAATGTGTTAAGCAGAAGAGAAAAATTTACAAATGAAAGACGTGGGTAAAAGGACAGGGAAAAAATGTACAAGACTGAAAGAGGGGAGTCTGGCTTGGGGTCCAGGGCTGGAATTACTGGGGGACAGTCCTCCCTTGAAGATCCAGGCAAAGGGGTCAAAAGATGGGAGTGTGCTGTGGATGAACTGAGGGCATTCCTACCTGAAAGAGGGGAGTATGGCTTGGGATCCCGGGGCTGGAGATACTGGGGGGCAGTCCTCCCTCGAAAATCCTGGCACAGGGGTAAAAAGATGTGAGTATGGTGTGGATGAACTGAGGGCATTCCTATGTGTTAATCAGAAGAGAGAAATACACAAATGAAAGACGTGGGAAAAAGGACAGAGAAAAAAAAGGGAAAATAATGTACCTGGCTGAAAGAGGGGAGTCTGGCTTGGTGTCCCGGGGCTGGAACTACTGGGGGGCAGTCCTCCTTCAAAAATCCTGGTCCAGGGGTCGAAAGAAGGGAGTGTGGTGTGGATGAACTGAGGGCGTTCCTGGCTGAAAGAGGGGAGTCTGGCTTGGGGTCCCGGGGCTAGAGTTACTGGAGGGCAGTCCTCCCTCAAAGATCCTGGCCCAGGGGTCGAAAGATGGAAGTGTGTTGTGGATGAACTGAGGGCGTTCCTATGTGTTAAACGGAAGAGAGAAATTTACAAATGAAAGATGTGGGAAAAAGGACAGAGGGAAAAAAAGGGATAAAAATGTACCTGTCTGAAAGAGCGGAGTCTGGCTTGGGGTCCTGGGCCTAGAGCTACTGGGGGGCAGTCCTCCCTCGAAGATCCTGGCCCAGGGGTTGAAAGAAGGGAGGGTGGTGTGGATAAACTGAGGTCGTTCCTATGTGTAAATCAGCAGAGAGAAATTTACAAATGAACAACGTGGGTAAAAGGACAGAGAAAAAAAGGTGAAAAAATGTACTTCACTGAAAGAGGGGAGTCTGGCTTGGGGTCCCAGGGCTGGAGCTACCGGGGGGCAGTCCTCAATCAAAGATCCTGGCCCAGTGGTGGAAAGATGGGAGTGTGGGGTGGATGAAATGAGGGCGTTCCTGGCTGAAAGAGGGGAGCCTTACTTGGGGTCCTGGGGCTGGAGCTACTAAGGGGCAGTCCTCCCTCGAAGATCCTGGCCCAGGGGTCGAAAGATGGGAGTGTGATGTGGATTAACTGAGGGCATACCTATGTGTTAATCAGAAGAGAGAAATTTACAAAAGAAAGACGTGGGTAAAAGACAGAGAAAAAAAGGGGGGGGGATGTACCTGGCTGAAAGAGAGGAGTCTGGCTTTGGGTCCTGGGGCTGGAGGTACTGGGAGGCAGTCCACCCTCGAAGATCCTGGCCAGGAGACGAAAGATGGGAGTGAGGTGTGGATGAACTGAGGGCATTCCTAGCTGAAAGAGGGGAGTCTGGCTTGGGGTCCTGGGGCTGGAGCTTCTGGGGGGCAGTCCTCCCTCGAATATCCTGGCACAGGTTTCAAAAGATGGGAGTGTGGTGTGGATGAACTGAGTACGTTCCTATGTGTTAATCAGTAGACAGAAATTTACAAATGAAAGACATGGGTAAAAGTACAGAGAAAAAAAAGGGGAAAAAATGTACCTCACTGAAAGAGGAGAGTCTGGCTTGGGGTCCCGGGGTTGGAGCTACTGGGGGGCAGTCGTCAATCAAAGATCCTGGCCTAGTGGTCGAAAGATGGGAGTGTGGGGTGGATGAACTGAGGGCGTTCCTGCCTGAAAGAGGGGAGGCTATCTTGGGGTCCCGGGGCTGGAGCTACTAGGGGACAGTCCTCCCTCGAATATCCTGGTCCAGGGGTCGAAAGATGGGAGTGTAGTGTGGATGAACTGAGGGCATTCCTGGCTGAAAGACGGGAGTCTGGCTTGGGGTCCCGGGGCTGGAGATACTGGGGGGCAGTCCTCCCTTGAAGATCCTGGCCAAGGGGTTGAAAGATGGGAGTGTGGTGTGGATGAACTGAGGGCGTTCATATGTGTTAATCAGAAGAGAGAAATTTACAAATGAAAGAGGTTGGTAAAAGTAAAGAGAAAATAAAGGGGGGGGAAATGTACCTGACTGAAAGAGGGGAGTCTGGCTTGGGGTCCTGGGACTGGAGGAACTGGGAGGCAGTCCTCCCTGGAAGATGCTGGCCCAGGGTTCGAAAAATCGGAGTGTGGTGTGGATGAACTGAGGGCGTTCCTGGATGAAAGAGGGGAGTCTGGCTTGGGGTCCAGGGGCTGGAGCTACTGGGGGGCAGTCCGCCCTCGATTATCCTGGCTCAGGTTTCAAAAGAAGGGAGTGTGGTGTGGATGAACTGAGGACGTTCCTGTGTGTTAATAAGAAAAGAGAAATTTACAAATGAAAGACGTGGGTAAAAGTACAGAGAAAAAAAGGGAAAAAATGTACCTCGCTGAAAGAGGGGAGTCTGGCTTGGGGTCCCGAGGTTGGAGCTACTGGGGGGCAGTCCTCAATCGAAGATCCTGGCCCAGTGGTCGAAAGATGGGAGTGTGGGGTGAATGAACTGAGGGTGTACCTGGCTGAAAGAGGGGAGGCTGGCTTGGGGTCCCGAGGCTGGAGCTACTGGGGGGTAGTTCTCCCTCAAAGATCCTGGCCCAGGGGTCGAAAGATGGGAGTGTGGTGTGGATGAACTGAGGGCGTTCATATATGTTAATCAGAAGAGAGAAATTTACAAATGAAAGAGGTTGGTAAAAGTACAGAGAATAAAAAGGGGGAAAAAATGTACCTGACTGAAAGAAGGAAGTCTGGCTTGGAGTCCTGGGACTGGAGGTACTGAGAGGCAATCCTCCCTCGAAGATCCTGGCCCAGGGGTCGAAAAATCGGAGTGTGGTGTGCATGAACTGAGGGCGTTCCTGAATGAAAGAGGGGAGTCTGGTTTGGGTTTCTGGGGCTGGACTTACGGGGAGCAGTCCTCCCTCGAAGATCCTGGCCCAGGGGTCGAAAGATGAGAGTGTGGTGTGGATGAACAGAGGGCGTTACTATATTTTAATCAGAAGAGAGAAATTTACAAATGAAAGACATGGGTAAAAGGACAAAGAAAAAAAAGGGGGGAAAATGTACCTGGCTTAAAGAAGGGAGTCTGGCTTGGGGTCCCAGGCCTGGAGATACTGGGGGGCAGTCCTCCCTCGAAAATCCTGGCCCAGGGGTTGAAAGATGAGGATGTGGTTTGGATGAACTGAGGGCCTTCCTGGCTGAAAGACGGGAGTCTAGCTTGGGGTCCTGGGCTGGAACTACTGGGGGGAAGTCCTCCCTCGAAGATCCTGGCCCAGGGCTCGAAAGATGGGAGTGTGGTGTGAATGAACTGAGGGCATTCCTATGTGTTACACAGAAGAGAGAAATTTAAAAATGGAAGACGTGGGTAAAAGGACAGAGGAAAAAAAAGGTAAAATAATGTACCTGGCTGAAAGAGCGGAGTCTGGCTTAGGGTCCTGGGCCTGGAGCAACTGGGGGGCAGTCCTCCCTCAAAGACCCTGGCCCAGGTGTTGAAAGATGGGCGGGTGGTGTGGATGAACTGAGGGCATTCCTATGTGTTAATCAGAAGAGAGAAATTTACAAATGAACGACGTGGGTAAAAGGAAAGAGAAAAAAAAAGGAGAAAAAATGTACCTCTCTGAAAGAGGGGAGTCTGGCTTGGGGTCCCAGGCTGGAGCTACTAGGGGGCAGTCCTCCCTCGAAGATACTGACCCAGGGGTCAAAAGATGGGAGTGTGGTGTGGATGAAATGAGGGCGTTCCTGGCTGAAAGACGGGAGTCCGGCTTGGGTCCCGGGGCTGGAGCTACTGGGGCGCAGTCCTCCCTCGAAGATCCTGGCCCAGGGGTTGAAAGATGGGAGGGTGGTGTGGATGAACTGAGGGCGTTCCTATGTGTTAATCAGAAGAGAGAAATTTACAAATGAACGACGTGGGTAAAAGGACAGAGAAAAAAAAGGGGAAAAATGTACCTTGCTGAAAGAGGGGAGTCTGATTTGGGGTGCCGGGGCTGGAGCTACTGGGGGGCAGTCCTCAATCGAAGATCCTGGCCCAGTGGTCGAAAGAAGGGAGTGTGGTGTGGATGAAATGAGGGCGTTCCTGGCTGAAATAGGGGAGCCTGACTTGGAGTCCCGAGGCTGGAGCTACTAGGGGGCAGTCCTCCCTTGAAGATTCTTGCCCAGGGGTCGAAAGATGGGAGTGTGGTGTGGATGAACTGAGGATGTTCCTATGTGTTAATCAGAAGAGAGAAATTTACAAATGAAAGAAGTGGGTAAAAGGACAGAGAAAAAAAGGGGAGGAAAATGTACCAGGCTGAAAGAAGGGAGTCTGGCGTGGGGTCCTGAGGCTGGAGCTGCTGGGGGGCAGTCCTCCCTCGAAGATCCTATCCCAGGGGTCTTAAGATGGGAGTGTGGTGTGGATGAACTCTGGGCGTTCCTGGCTGAAAGAGGGGAGTCTGACCTGGGGTCCCGGGGCTGAAGCTAGATGGGGGCAGTCCTCCCTCGAAGATCCTGGCCCAGGGGTCAAAAGATGGGAGTGTGATGTGGATGAACTCTGGGCGTTCCTGGCTGAAAGAGGGGAGTCTGACCTGGGGTCCCGGGGCTGAGGCTAGATGGGGGCAGTCCTCCCTCGAAGATCCTGGCCCAGGGGTCAAAACATGGGAGTGTGGTGTGGATGAACAGAGGGCGTTCCTGGCTGAAAGAGGGGAGTCCGGCTTGGGGTCCCAGGGCAGGAGCTACTGGGGGGCAGTCCTCACTCGAAGATCCTGGCCCAGGGGTCGAAAGATGGGAGTGTGGTGTGGATGAATTGAGGGTGTTCCTATGTGTTAATAGGAAGAGAGAAATTTACAAATGAAAGACGTGGGTAAAAGACAGAGAAAAAAAAGGGGGGAAAATGTACCTGGCTGAAATATGGGAGTCTGGCTTGGGGTCCTGGGGCTGGAGGTCCTGGAAGGCAGTCCTCCCTCGAAGATCCTGGCCAGGGGTCGAAAGATGGGAGTGTGATGTGGATGAACTGAGGGCGATCCAGGCTGTAAGTGGGAAGTCTGTCTTGAGGTCCCGGGGCTGGAGCTACTGGGGGGCAGTCCTTCCCCGAAGATCCTGGCCCAGGTGTAGAAAGATGGGAGGGTGGTGTGGATGAACTGAGGACGTTCCTATGTGTTAATCAGAAGAGAGAAATTTACAAATGAAAGATGTTTGTAAAGGACAGAGAAAAAAAAGGGGGGGGGAAATGTACCTGGCTGAAAGAGGGGAGTCAGGCTTGGGGTCCCGAGGCTGGAGCTACTGTGGGTCAGTCCTCCCTCGAAGATCCTGGCACAGGGGTCGAAAGATGGGAGTGTGGTGTGGATGAACTGAGGACATTCCTATGTGTTAATCAGAAGAGAGAAATTTACAAATGAAAGAAGTGGGTAAAAGGACACAGAAAAAAAAGGGGGGGAAATGTACCTGGCTGAAAGAGGGGAGTCTGGCTTGGGGTCCCAGGGCTGAAGCTACTGGGAAGCTGTCCTCCTTCGAAGATCCTGACCCGGATGTCGAAAGATGGGAGTGTGGTGTGGATGAACTGAGGGTGTTCCTGGCTGAAAGAGTGGAGTCTGGCATGGGGTCCCGGAGCTGGAGATACTGGGGGAAATCCTCCCTCAAAGATCCTGGCCCAGGGGTTGAAAAAAGGGAGTTAGGTGTCAATGAGCTGAGAGCGTTCCTGACTGAAAGAGGGGAGTCTGGCTTGGGATTCCGGGGCTGGAGCTACTGGGGGGCATTCCTGCCTCGAAGGTCCTAGCCCAGGGGTCGATGGATGGGAGTGTAGGGTGGATGAACTGAGGGCGTTCCTATTTGTTAATCAGAAGAGAGAAACTTAAAATGAAAGACGTGAGTAAAAGGACAGAGAAAAAAAAAGGAAAAAAATGTACCTGGCTGAAAGAGGGGAGTCTGGCTTGGGGTCCTGGGACTGGAGGTACTGGGAGGCAGTCCTCCCTCGAAGATCCTGGCCCAGGTTTCAAAAGATGGGAGTGTGGTGTGGATGAACTGAGGACGTTCCTATGTGTTAATCAGAAGTCAGAAATTTATAAATGAAAGACGTGTGTAAAAGACAGAGAAAACAAAAGGGGCAAAAATGTACCTGGCTGAAATAGGGGAGTCTGACTTGGGGTCCCGGGGCTGGAGCTACTGGGGGACAGTCTTCCCTCGAAAATACTGGCCCAGATGTCGAAAGATGGCAATGTGGTATGGATGAACTGAGGGCCTTCCTGGCTGAAAGAGAGGAGTCTGGCGTGGGGTCCCGGGGCTGGAGCTACTGGGGGACAGTCCTCCCTCGAAGATCCTGACCAAGGGGTCGAAAGATGGGAGTGTGGTGTGGATGAACTGAGGGCATTCCTATGTGTTAAACAGAAGAGAGAATTTTACAAATGAAAGACGTGGGTAAAAGGACAGAGGAAAAAAAAAGGGGGAAAAATGTATCTGGCTGAAAGAGCAGAGTCTGGCTTGCGGTCCAGGGCCTGGAGCTACTGGGGGGCAGTCCTCCATCAAAGATCCTGGCCCAGGGGTTGAAAGATGGGAGCGTGGTGTGGATGAACTTAGGGCATTCCTATGTGTTAATCAGAAGAGAGAAATTTATAAATGAACGACGTGGGTAAAAGGACAGAGAAAAAAAGTGGAAAAAATGTACCTCGCTGGAAGAGGGGAATCTGGCTTGGGGTCCCGGGGCTGGAGCTACTGGGGGCAGTCCTCAATCGAAGATCCTGGCCCAGTGGTGGAAAGATGGGAGTGTCGTGTAAATGAAATGAGGGCGTTCCTGGCTGAAAGAGGGGAGTCTGACTTGGGGTCCCGGGGCTGGAGCTACTAGGGGGCAGTCCTCTCTCGTAGATCCTGGCCCAGGGGTCGAAAGATGGGAGTGTGGTGTGTATGAACTGAGGGCGTTCCTATGTGTTAATCAGAAGATAGAAGTTTACAAATGAAAGACGTGGATAAAAGGACAGAGAAAAAAAAAAGGTGGGGAAAATGTACCTGGCTGAAAGAGGAGAGTCTGCTTGGGGTCCCGAGGCTGGAGCTCCTGGGGGGGCAGTCCTCCCTCGAATCCTGGCCCAGGGGTCGAAAGATGGGAGTGTGGTGTGGATGAAATGAGGGCGTTCCTATGTGTTAATCAGAAGAGAGAAATATAGAAATGAAAGACGTGGGTAAAAGACAGAGAAAAAAAATGAGGGGGGGAATGTACCTGGCTGAAAGAGGGGAGTCTGGTTTGGGGGTCCGAGGGCGGGAGGTACTGGGAGGCAGTCCTCCCTCAAAGATCCTGGCCAGGGCTCAAAAGGTGTGAGTGTGGTGTGGATGAACTGAGGGCGTTCCTGGCTGAAAGAGGGGAGTCTGGCTTGGGGTTCAGGGTCTGGAGCTACTGGGGGCCAGTCCTCCCTCGAAGATTCTGGCCCAGGTGTCGAAAGATGGGAGTGTAGTGTGGATGAACTGAGGGCGTTCCTATGTGTTAATCAGAAGAGAGAAATTTACAAATGAAAGATGTGGGTAAAAGGACAGAGAAAAAAGGGGGGAAAAATGTACCTGGCTGCAAGAGGGGAGTCTGGCTTGGGGACCCGGGGCTGGAGCTACTGGGGGGCTGTCCTCCCTTGAAGATCCTGGCCCAGGGGTAGAAAATGGGAGTGTGGTGTGGATGAACTGAGGGCGTTCCTGGCTCAACGAGGGGAGTCTGGCTTGGGGTCCTTGGGCTGGAGCTACTGGAGAGCAGTCCTCCCTCGAAGATCCTGGCCCAGGGGTCGAAAGATGGCAGTGTGGTGTGGATGAACTGAGGGCGTTCCTCTGTGTTAATTAGAAGAGAGAAATTTACAAATGAACGACGTGGGTAAAAGGATAGAGAAAAAAAACGGAAAAAAATGTACCTGGCTGAAATAGGGGAGTCTGGCTTGGGGTCCCGGGGCTGGAGCTCCTGTGGGGCAGTCCTCCCTCGAAGATCCTGGCCCAGGGGTCGAAAGATGGGAGTATGGGGTGGATGAACTGTGGGCGTTCCTTTCTGAAAGTGGGGAGTCTGGCTTGGGGTCCGGGGCTGGAGCTACTGGGGGGCAGTCCTCCCTCAAAGGGGTTGAAAGATGGGAGTGTGGATCTTTATGTTTCTTAATAAAGTTTGAGATTTCTTTTATATGTGTTTTCCATATTTATTTTAAATTTTATTTACTGTTGTTATTCTTTTTGGTGTTATTATTAACAATCTTTAAATATCAGACTCAGGGAAAGATTCTTTAAAATAATTTTTTTTTTCTGGAATGGCATTGCAAGATGGAACATACTTGCCATAGTGAATTTTGATACATGTAGAGACTTCAGGGAAGACAGAAAGTTTTTTTAAAAATCCAAAGGAATCACATAAACTGTTTTGGTACAATTATCTTTGGCTACCAGGATCAATAACAAGAGTGATATGAGTCCAAGGTTGGACAGGGAATATGCAGGCAGATATCTCAGCAGAATTATTTTTTTTGTCAGATTGCAGTGTCCTTTACACAAAACTGTGGTTCTGGCGGTCTTTGTGAGGGTTCTGGTAACCAGGAATACGCATATGGGAACCACCCCTCTGGAGCCTACCTGATTCCATTTATTTATTTATTTGTCAGAATTTTGGTGTCAGGAATTCTATTTTATTTTGATTACTTTCCAATTATAGATTGTATTTTTTGGAGTGGATTTTTTGCTATAGGGCATGTGCACTCGCCAGACAGACAGAGAGAGATAGAGAGACAGAAATCTAGAAATCACCCTCCCAGGGGAGATGGCCACGCTGCAATCCCTTCTCCTTTCTCCTCTCAGGATCTTGGGCACACACGCACACGTGCCCGGCGTGAGTTTTAATCCATCGGGTCCAGGATGCGAACTGCAGTCGACTACATGGGATTCCAGCGACATAGCCATTACGCTAACCACTGGTCTCTAGTTTATATTTTTTAACTTTATATTTTATGATGTGAAATTAACTAAAAAAATTTAGCCTAAATTCCTGCGGAATGTTTATATCATTGTTAATAGTCTTTCAGTTTGCACTCTGAAATAGTCCATGATTATCATATCTTTTGGAAGTAATTTTAATTTAATTTTATGTTTTTAATGTTTTTGTCATAGGGCTTATGTACTTACCAGAGAGTGAGAGAAAATGTGAGAAATAACCTCCCTGAGGTTATGAAAATGCTGCAATCCCTTTCCTTTCATTTTCTTCTGGGCATGTAGACACATGCATCCAGCATGATTTTCAAGCCACTTGGGCCAGAAATTGAACCATGGTTTGCCATGTGGGAGTCCAACACTTTATCCCCCAAGCCACGTGCTGATTCCATTTTTTATATTTTTAAAAGTCACTTTCTTCCTATTTTCTTTGAAGAGAATATCCTAATGTGGTTAAATAAATGAAGTTATGCACTATTGTCTTGTTTTATTTCAAACATTTCTGCCAACACATTTCTCCCATTTTTCCTTGGATACAAGGAATAGAAGTAAGTCAATACTAGGCCTAAAATGTTCCATCTTTGCTTAGCAATGGTTATTGGCCAAGGATAACATTGGGATGTGTAAGAAATATCTGATGGGAAGTGTGGAATTGTAATTTTTTCTTAATGTGGAAACTATGATTTGTTCTTTAATGTGTCAATCCAATACCATCATTAAGTGCAGCCAATATGCTCCAGCTCTGTCAATGCCTTCTTGGAGCACTGTTTTCCACTGTTTTTCCTAATATATTTGCAGGATTGAAAGGATTGAGATACGTTTAATAGAGAAAATGGGTTCATTGACTACTAGAGTGAGATATAGATCGAAACCATGAGACACACTCACACTCTGGCCCTCAGTTGAGATTGGTTCTAAGAACAAATATGACCTCATTCCTTCAGACCAGAATTCAGGACAGTAATTTTCTATTAAGCAAAAGAGACCTGTGGGTTTTATTTTATTTTTTTAAGTTTTTAAAAATTACTACATAAAATTACTGAGCATCTTTACAGTATACCAAATAAACCTTCCCATCATAAATACACTGCATATCATTCCAGTAGAAGACATTACCATATTGGGAACACCTGACAGAAAAATGGCTACATTGCTGGACTCCAACATACTCGACAGTACTTCAAGTCCCAGACTCAGCAGCTTAAAACTCATACCTGACAGATAACCAGAAAACACATGGGTTACCTGAAAAATAATAATAAACCCAATTTAAAAATGTGAAAATAAGCTGAAATAACAACCCTCTAAGGAAGACATATGAACAGTCAGAAAGCTTTTGCAAAAATGTTTAACATTCCTCATCATAAGGGAGATGCATATCAAAACCACACTGAGAGGGTTTTGAGGGAACCAACAGCTAGCATAGTGGTTAAGTCACTGGACTCCCACGTAGTCAACTGCAGTTGAAGTCCTGGACCAGTAGTTTAAAACTCATGCCAAGAGTGTGTGCATGTATTACCAGAATCTTGAAAGGAGAGTGGAGGAGAAGATGGCATGGCCATCACCCCTGGGGGTGACTTCTTGTTTTCTGTCTCTGTATCCCTGGTGAGAGCACATTCCCTATAGAAAAAAAAAAAAAAAAAACTCTCTCTAAAAAGAAGAATAAGAAGAAATAAAACACAATGAAATTCCACCCAACCCCAGACAGAATAAATAAGACTATATATATATTTACACACAACTCATGCTGGGCATGGGTGCATGTGAGCCCAAAATCCAGAGAGGAGAATGGAGAAGAGATTAAGAAATGATCATTCTCCCAGGGGGTTATTTCTCAATTTCTGTCTCTCTGTCTCTCCCGTGAGTTCATGTGCCCTATTGCAAACATTTCTGCCTCTAAAAAAAGACATTACCATGTACATTATCATCAACAGATTGCTATCCATTTTGGGGTTCCTTAAAATATTTCTTCTTTTTCTTGATTCCCTCCTTCTTACCCTCACCCATTTCCCACCCTCTTCCCACATTGTCTCCAGTATTATCATTTCTCTTCATACCTTTAACCTTTCAGCCATACAATTTCTGCCATAGAATGCTAATATTTGGAATATATTGAGTAAGGACATACAATAACTCTCTTTCATACTTGGTTTGTATAGCTTAACAGTAAATCTTCCATATTTTTCCACTTTCTATCAAATGCTAGGTTCTCAGAAACAGCCAAGAGTGTAATGGCAATGCCACTGGACTCTCATGTAGCCGACTGCGATTTGAGTCCCAGATCCAGTGGCTTAAACTCACGCTGGGCATGTGTTCCCAAGATCCTGAGAGGAGAATGGAGGAGAAGAGATTGTGGTGTGGTGATCTCCCCTGGGAGGTGATTTCTTGCTTTCTGGCTCTCTGTCTCTCTCTTTCTGGCAAGTGCACACGCCCTAGGACAAAAACAAAAACAAAAACAAACAAACAAACAAACAAAAAACAAAAATCCTCTCAAAAAAAAAATTGATAGGGTCCCATTGCTTTTCAAATGGCTAAGTACTATTTTATCATGTATAAATTCCACACTTTTTCAATCCATTTATCATTTCATGAACAATTGGGTTGATTTCATGTGCTAGCAATTTTTAAAATTTTATAACATTTTGTTATTATTATTATTTTGTATTTTAGTGCATGATTTCTTTCTTTTATTTATTTATTTATTTTTAATTACTTTTTTTAATACATTCAATCACATTATTTAGCTTATAAGGTGATCATTTCAATATATGAACATTTCTCCCTGGTCCAGTTGATCAAAATATAATACTACCTCCCTGTCTCAACAATGCTTGTCTTTGTGTCTCTCCTCCAAATGTTTTTTCCCTAGGCCCCACTCGTCCACATACACCACATCTGGCATTCACATCCACCTCTTGTGTTTGTACATCCTTTACCCCGTCAGTTTCAGAGTGCAGACATTAGGGTATATATTAAGTGGCGACATACAGTGTCTCTCCTTCATAGCCTGGCTTGCTTCACTCAGCAGTAAATCTTCCATATTCTTCCACTTTCTGTCAAAAGCCAGGGTTTTGTTGTTCTTAATGGCTGAATAATATTCCATAGATTATATGTGCCACAGTTTTTCAATCCAGTCAGCCATACGGGGGCATTTGGGTTGGTTCCATGTGTTAGCAATCATGAAAAGTGCCGCAATAAACATCGATGTGCAAGCACTTTTCCAATGAAAAATTCTTCTGTCCCTTGGGTAGATGCCAAGAAATGGGATTGCTGGATCATATGGCAGTTCTATTTGTAGATTTTTGAGGAATCACCAAATTGTTCTCCACAGTGGTTGGACTAATTTACATTCCCACCAGCAGTGTAAGAGAGTTCCTCTTTCTCCACACCCCCACCAACACTTATCATTTTTTTGTGTTTTTAACCTTAGCCATTCTGACTGGGGTTAGGTGGTATCTCATTGTTGTTTTGATCTGCATTTCCCTTACTATGAGGGATGTTGAACATTTTTTTATATGCCTTCTCGCTATTTGTATGTCACCTTTAGTGAGTGTTCTTTTCAACTCCTTCTCCCATCTTTTAACAGGATTCATCATCTTTTTTCCAAACAACTTCTTTAGTTCCTTATGTATTCTAGTTATCAATCCCTTATCTGATGCATAGTTTACAAAAATATTTTCCCATTCTGGGAAGCAGCAGTTAGCGTAATGGCTATGTCATTGGACTCCCACATAGTCGACCGCGGTTCACATCCCGGACCCAGTGGCTTAGAATTCACGCCGGACGCATGTGCGTGCATGCGAAAGATCCTGGGAGGAGAATGGAGGAGAAGGGATTGTAGCGTGACCATCCCCCCAGGGGCTGATTTCTCGCTTTCTTTCTCTATGTCTCTGTCTGTCTGGCGAGCTCACATGCCCTATAGCAAAAACCTCTCAAAAATTTTTTTTCTCTAATAGCTCCATCTGGTTCTTTCTCAGAGTGTCCATTTCTTCTTTCTTATAAGGGAATGACTTCCTCATCTCCTGTAGTTCGTTGTCTCTTTTCTGTTCCAACTCAAAAAATTTGTTCACAATAAATGTTTGAAATTCCTTGACATTTTGGTAACATCGTTTATTCATAACTGAGGCTCTTCTTCTACTTCTAGCCATTGGAAGATGTATTCACTTAGAATACCTCTTGCGGGAACGTTTCTCTCACTAGGAGTGAGTGACTTTCCCTTTTGCTGCAAATTAATGTTTGCCAAAGTCTCTCTTCTGTTGTTTTTACCAATGTGGTATCAAGAGGGGTACTCTACTGAGGTGTCTGAAAAGCAATATCTCCTTTTTCTCAGGAGGATCAGTACAAGGGAAGATCCCAGAGAAAGTTATATTACTAGGGAAATTCAGATATCTGATTATAGACCTGTTTAGTCCTTCTGGAAGGAAGGAAGATGAAGATGGGAGGGTATTAGGTGAAACAACACAAGAAAAAAAAAACATACAGAGAAATAAAGAAGGGCCTGCCTCTCTGTCTGTGACCTGCTGCTGGGGACAGGACAGGCTAG